>VNKC01000764.1:0-20137 GCA_008042775.1 Drosophila pectinifera
TATTGAAATATAATAAAGTTTAATATATTGAGAATATAATGACACATGATATATATTGAAATATAATAAAGTTGAATATATTGAAAATATAAAGTTTAAAGAATATTGCAAGTTCTTGGACTTGGAAGAAATCTATGCAATGAATAAGTTTGATATATGTTGTGGAGGGGGCGGACTCTTAGCCAAACAAAAAGATTTATAATAGTTGTCCACCGAAGAAAGAACAATCCAAAAATCCCACGTAGAAATAGGAAAATTAACACTTTGAATTTTGTTTATTGGACTTTATTAGCCTTCGTCGGCTGCTGGTAAATTAGAAACTAACAACAGAAACTTAATCATAAGCTTGCGAGAGCGGAGTAGAAGCTCTCGCGGACTGGAAGTCCGGAGGGAGAGACAAAGCAAGAGCGTGCGAGTGAACGCTGGGCCTCGTGAAACGGGACATTTCATGACCGCTAGCGGGATCACACTGCCTCTTGAAAATAAGCGCCCTTTGGCGCGAACAGAGGCGAATCAACTCTTTGTTAAACCATGGAGGCTTGTTTGAGGTTGACGGATAGAGTAACGGAACACATTCATTGAAAAAGGAATTCATGGCATCAACCATGTCAGTGCACATGTATAGACCGGACCAATTAAATTCAGAGATAAAGTTATTCAGCCGCCCGAAGTCAGCCATGCGGAAGCAGTGTACCTTCTTAGTTGGCCGATAAGACTTATTCTGTATTGCAATCCCAATATCGATAGTCACATCGAAAGTAGGATGATATGGATCCTCAGGAAGCGTCAGTGGCACCACCCTAACCAAACTGACTCTTGCCGGATTTCGAACATAGTTGACTTGAGACAGCGAAATGTCGAACAAGCCATTAATAAAATCGTGATGTGCTGTAGTTGAAAGTGTATTAGAGGATTCTTTGGAGGAAAAAAAAAATGAACCTACCATTAATGGATAGCTTCACACAAAGGAATTCAACATCGTTGATTTCCTCGAAAGTAACTAATTCAGAAGTGAGGTTGGAGTCAACCGCTATGAGGACACCACCCCCACGCCTGGAAGGCCGATCCAGCCTGTAAGTTGTGTACATAGCTGGAAAAACTTTGGAGCTAAGGATCTCCGGCTTCAACCAGGTTTCTGTGAACACAATCACCTGGGATGTAAACGAAAGACTATCAGAATACACTTTAGGGAGTTTACTACGTAAGCCTCTTGCATTCTGATAGGAAAGAAGGAGAGAGTTTTTTAGTTTTTTGAAGACGTAGATGACGTAGATGACACAATGATATGGTCTGGCCTTGGAAGAGTTATTCCAACAGGCCGTTTTTTCTTTTTCTTAGCTTCGTACTCTTTAACAACAACAAACTTTGGGCAGAAGTTTGCAGAGCATATCGTGTTAAAGAGATCGTTTGGGACATTTATTTTGAAAGAAGAAATATCCCTAGCATAAGAAAATTTCAATTTTTCCACCTTTGTTCTAGCTTTTTCGGCTTTAGTTTTGCCTTGAATAAAGGCTGTTACATCATCAGATGTTTGAGTAGGGGAAAACCGCGAAACAAATATCTGTTTCGTTGGTGGTATTGCTATCAGGGCTTTTGGCAATACTGACTGGTTAACAGTATTACCAAATTCGACCGATAGTCCGGGCTTGGAACCCTGGGGAATTGTGTGAGCTGGGTTCTGTTGGGTCACTAATTGTGACCCCTCAGCGGACACTACGGATATAACCGGCGGTACGGCCTCTCCCACGGCACATTCGGATACCGAATCTTTTATTGCCCCTGACCTCAATATCATTGGGGTTGAATATAATGGGGTCAAGGGCGGTGCCGAAGGAGTCTGCGGTTGAGAACTATGGAGTGCCGATCTCATTTATGACCTTAACCTTAACCAGTGTCAAAGAAAGTACACAGTGCCGCAACAGTGTTAGCAATAAAGATGTTAGGGGCATACATAGATGGATAGGAATTTTCCAATATCACAGACCATACACCGTCTTGCCAGGTGGGCCTTTAAATTACAGGGGTTCGGTTTCAATATTATTAATCGAAAAGAATCTACAATGTCGGTTCTGATGCTTTCTCACTCACAGATGTATCAGTGTTGTCCACCTGCTCCTGAGAATACATGCTTTGCGTATTTTTAAATACTATTCAAACTATTTACCGTTCTAAAGAAATCCCGAGTCCCTCGCTAAATGAGTTTTGCACCTCTTTTTAATTTAATTTAAACTTATTTATATGATACAAGACACTAACATACATACGGGAAATTTCTATTAATTTAATTTTAATACCTAAATGTATTGTTTAGCTTTGTTTAAAATTCTTTATTCTATTTAAAATTTATCCAAAAAAAGCTTGACTAATGTACTTTTCCAATTTTGTTGGTTATTAAATGTAAAGCCTTAATTTCTGACTTTTTCAATGATGTCTATATATGACAATGCATTTATATTTGTTTGGATTAGGACCGAGTCTATTATTATTTTTACTTTCTTCCATTGAAGAATCAAGTATACATTCATATGATTCACTCATGAGACGGCTAATATATAAGTGGTCATTAGCATACATATGGGCATTACATTCAATCAAAATCTTAGGAAGGACGTTTACATACAAAAAAAAAATAAAGTCCAGAGAACCGATCCTTGCGGCTCTCAATTTTATCTAAATAAAAATAAATGTCCTATCCTTATATCTCTTCCATTTTTTTATTCCTTATTTCGCTTCCATATTAGAGTTTGAATACTTCAATTGAAACATTTTGGCATTTCACTTTATTGCAATAATGTTAATATTTTTAAAATCTCCTTAGTATTTCACAGACTCAAGAAATTTTCGTATATATACGTCAAAAATATAAGGTCATGCTTCGAATATTCTGTATCTCTGTAGTCAGTAAAACGCTTGACTAGAATTGAGACTAGAATTGGCTTGGCTAGAATTTAACACATTCTAGTCAAAATTATGTCGTCAAAAATCACGGTTATCATAAAAATCATATAAATTAGTTCGCTATGGTGTATATACTGTCAATATACAATATATACAATATATAAATGCAGCTTAAAGTCTAAAGTTCTAAAGACTTTAATCTAAATAAATTAATACTCAATTGCACTTTTCGAATTACTCGTGCGACTACTTTAGTATTTCGATTTTTATTCACATCTATTTCTACATCCTCGCCATGACTTGTACGACAAAACAAAAGCCATCAATTACCAATTACCACATATTAACGAATCACACATATTTGATTTAAATCAATTTTTAGAAACACATATATAGGCTCTGCGCATTTATGAAACATATTTGTAAACCAGATATTTGCTTTACTAGAACTCTTAAGAGCGCATGACTACTCGAAAAATTATTATTGATCTGCCTTTAGTAATTGGTAAAATATAAAATTGCTCAGACTAAAAAACTTTACAACATTTAAGAACACAGAAAAAATCACCTGAAGGAACAGCACTAACATACAAATTTATTTACGTTAATCTTATAGAGACAAATAAATATAATATAAGAATAAAAAATGTAAAAAATGTAAACATAATCTAACTCTTCATCTCCAGTCAAATGATCTAAGGATTTTTCCTACATCAGTTGTGTGAGCTTTTCAAAGCTATCCACCGCAGAAAAAAACAGCTAACAATCGCATCTCTCTTTTTAGGCGCATAGCTTCTTAAAAAATCTCATAATTTGATTTTGTTAGCTGTTTAACTGAAGAATTTGAATTCATGAGGGCCTCAATCGAAAAATATCGTCGTGAACTTTAAATGTTCGCCGTCAGTTAAAGGCATCTCAAGTAGCCTGAGGTCCATTGCCAATTTCATAGTCACCTGCGTCGCCAGACTTGAATCCAGAGCATCAGCGACTCGGGCCTCCACAACGTAGAGCTTCGATGTTATCAATTCGGCTAATTCGTCGAAACAATAGTTAATTTGCTTAACGTCCGGCGATCTTTCAACCGATATATTTCCGTTCCTGCCTAGGGGTGGGACCACTCGTAGATCAATCCGAAGAGTTCACAGTGCTTTTTTGTTTCCACGCTTCCACACCTATTGGTCACAAAACATTCTACGATAGCGACGCAACATTGAAACATTTATAATAAAAACTTATCCTGTTACTCATGCATAGATACTTCTTCAGAAGTAGCTAGAAGTAACTCTTTTGTGGCATCGTACATGTACTTTGCTCTTGGTGAGATGGGTCTTGACCACCTGTCCACATTCCTAACTCCAAGTTAATCCTTTCAACAATGGAAATCAAGTCATTCAACATACTTAGTGAATTCTCTAACCTTTAGACAGAATTCAAAGACATCAAGCAGCTTAACTCATCGCTGCCTCAAACAACAACAACCAATGTCACAATGTACACTTCTCCTCTTCACATAGTCAGCATGTTGTGACTACCACGCTC
Source organism: Drosophila pectinifera (assembly GCA_008042775.1). Lineage (NCBI taxonomy): Eukaryota > Metazoa > Arthropoda > Insecta > Diptera > Drosophilidae > Drosophila > Drosophila pectinifera. The sequence goes on from VNKC01000764.1 coordinate 4,438, forward strand.
TCACAAACCATTTCAGGCTTAAGTATAAAAGCAACTTTGAGATACCCGGTACTTAAAGCATTGTGTGTGAAATTGATTTTTCACATGCTCAAATTATGAAAACCTTAACAAATGTTGGCAAATGTTGCAACATGTTGAGAAACACCGAAGAAAAACAAGTGTTGCTAAGAACATCTTGAGTATCACCTATTGGAGCAATCTTTCCTCTCTATTCTAATAAAAAAGCGCACATTGTTAAAACTATATACTATAACTATATATATATAAAATTTCCTTAACACTTTTAATTAACTTGCTTATTAAGTTTTTCTTCATTTTTTTTTCAATTAATACGTTTTATAAAGACGCCTCAAAACTCGGTCGATCGCAGTCAACGAATGAAAACTTTTTAGAATAATGCTATTCCTTTCCCACATACTAGTTTCTACAACTCTATTTCCATAAAAATGCGCATTTTAATTGCCAAAAATGTTGATGCGATTTTCTGTGAAAATCGCCGCCTAATATGTAATATCGTGTAGGGCCTAGAGGTCCAAGTGCCAGGATAATGTTATTTTTACAAACAACATGCTTTCGCAGACTTTTAGACCATATCTTAAAAGTTGAGCTTGATTGCCTAATAACTGCAAATTTTATTATCCGATTTTACTAAAAAAAATTTGAGAACGTTCGCATAAAATCACAACTTTAGCTTAGAAACAAACTTAATTTGCTTGCAACAGATTATAATATGGTTATAATGGATAGCTCTAGCTCTTTTAGTCTCTGAGATCTGTTATTTTACACCGACGAACATGGCTCAGCTCGACTCGGTTGATGACGCTAATCAAGAATATATATATTTTATGGCGTCGGAGAAACCTCCTTCTACATGTTCCATATATTCTCGATTGGCACTGAGTTTAAATATCCTTGAACCGGATATACAAATGCAGTGTCCTCTTTTCATTGAAAGTTGTAACACCGGCTTGATTTATATTTTGATATTGTTTATTCACATTTTATCGTTGTAGTTACTTAAAATTAACAAAGACTAAGTTAATGTGGTGTGCGATCCACGAGATTCCGGCAGCGACTTCTAGCGAGAGAGTTTTTTGCGAGAGAGTGACCGCCTTGTTGTTCTCACGCTGCAATCGTATACCCCGTTCAGTATATTTTAAGAGGAAAGACAGAGACTAGTAATTGAGACCACTTCTGGTGACTCTGGTCACTCCACTACCACTTCCAGATCCCACACAAATTTCAACGAGTCAAAGATTTCTCGTCACGTCTGCGCGCCGCTACAGAATTTCTCTCTTTATAACCAAGGATTTGAATACATAAATTTGGATCTCATTGGCCCTTGCCTAAATCAGGTCAATTCAGATTCTGCCTACACTATGTGGCCGACAGCAGTCAGATAGCTTGAATTCAGATTGTTCCACTTTCATGTCTGCTAAAAGTTTACCATTTTCGTACTAACAAGGAACACCAAAACCACCTTTCATGTGTAAAAACCGTTCAAATTGGCTAAATATGTTGACTCGGTTGAAGATCAGCATATCAGCCAGACATTTAGTCCACCTCTGCATAGTTATTTAATTTTTTCACAGCCTCAAAAAAACTTGGGCGAACAACTGAAAGAAATTATGTGGCAAAAATACTCAAGCGACTCCTCCAAACCATTCGTTTTCAAACAGCGGAGCGCGCAATGCACGTCTTCCTGCGTAACGACACTGTACGTGGATCTCTTCAGCCGCCTTATGGTGGACCATAAGAGGTAAAAGGAAAACAATCTAAACTATTAACACAGTTTTGCGATGCATTAAAGGATCAATCGATCGACTCAAGCCAGGTCAGTATTTGCATAGACTTCAATTCTTAGACTACTTAAAAGTAGTTTAAAGACTTTGCTTCAGAGCGAAGTAATGACTTTAACAGAAGCATTACAGGTCATCAAGCTCGCATTGTCGGTGGTCATGTCAAGCTTCTGTTCTGCCTCTGTCTCTCGCTTTGGACGTACGAGGCAGCGCAGTCGCCAACGACGGCGTCGATGTTAGTGCAGGTGGCCACGACCGTGCAAATATTTGATCTGCTTATCTCTTCGGCCGGGCCAGCTCAGTCGACAGCCCTCTCATGTAGGTATCGATGCTGCTGATCTCGCATTACTCTGGCCGTCCGAGGCAGTGCAGTCGCCAGCGACGACGTCGATGTCAGTGAGCGTGGCCACGACCGTGCAAATTTTTGATCTGCTTATCTTTTCAGTCGGGGCAGCGCAGTCGGCAGCCCTTTAATGTATGTGTCGATGCTGTTGATCCAGCGTTCACTTGTCCCACTCTCCCTCTCTTTTGTACCACCCTTCTATTCAAAGACTAAGGCGTATTACTTCTTAAGGCTATGGCTATTATTTATTTAATCTTAGTGTTTACCAAATCACTACCTCCTTGGGGTTATAACAACATAATAATAATATTTCGAAAACATAGCTATAACATTTTCCCTCCTTGGGGGAATGAATATTATTGTGACGATTCTGGAAGGGTCTTCACACATTGTATTTGCTAACGTTAAGAAACAGCAAGTTTGAGTGACGCAACAAACACCAGATGCGCCAAGGAATATAGATATAGCTGAATTAGTGGACGATTCAGGTCTTATTTATCATCCAGTTTCCGTTTAAGCTCCACACTAACACTAGTGCACATGGCTACGGTGCAATATTGATGCACAAGATAAACTGTAAACCGGGACACAGAGTATTACAGCAAATGCACTACGGGAGCAGTAAGAAGCGTGGTTCGAGCTGGAGACGCTGGCTGTGTACAATGTGGTACAAAAATGTTTGCCATTATTTACATGGCCGCCCATTTGTTATAGAAAGAAATATTTAACACCGAGGTTCCATCGATCGTGGGCTTACTTACAGCTCTTTTAAGTGGAGGTAAATTATAGCAAGAGAAATAGAATGGCACATTTAGCTTTCCTCTCGAGGAATCCATTTCCAACTTGCAAGCCTACTAATGCAATTAAAATAACTGAAGTGCGCATAAAGTTAGCAGAACAGTAAGACCCTTACATTTCTGATTTAGGAACAAAACTATGATCTGAAGCATGAAAAGGTATGAGCTGCATTACAAAGGCCATTATTGCTATTAATAGTTAATACTCTTGAGTCTTTTCTTTCAATATGATCGGTCGTGTTTTTGTTTTGCGCTTTGATTTTGTGTAATCTTTAATATAAACCACCGGAGTTCCATTTAAAACTTCTATATTGTGTTTAATAAGTATCCCGTTCACTTCGAGTGTGCATGCAACTTATTTATTTTGTGTATTAATAATTATATTAATATCATTAGATTGTGCAGTGATTGCTTGCTATAGCATTTTTCGCATTCCTCTTTCTGCTTTCTCCGTTACGCCGCTGCTGCAGCTAGACGGTTTTAAACTTACTCTTGATCTCCCGCTCTCGTTCCCTCTCTCTCGTTCTCCTCCCGCACCTAACTATTCTCTTGCTCTCCTCCTTCAACTAATTGGTACAGTGGTAAGTCGTTAAAATGACCTCGAACATATTCTGTGCTGAGCCTAGTATCGGTTGCTGGCTTTGTGACAAAATAGTGCACGCTAAGTGCCGACACTATTTCTAAAAAGATTGACTTGCGCTACTGCTGCGAGACTTGTCGCGACGTTGAAAGGGAAATAATGTCTTTTATGCGGCAAACCAAAAGTGGTTTTAAAGAGCTGTTGATTAGCTTTCGTAAAACTAATGATATGCTCTCAGCGCTGAATTCTCAGTTCAATGGCCTTAAGCTATTGAATGAGTCCCTCAAGCGCAAAAAATCGCCGTTGGTTTGCATAATTTGGGCGACTCCTTACAATTAGTTGCAAGTTCTCAAGCGCAGACTCCTTCGGCACCGCCCTTGACCCCATTATATTCAACCCCAATGATATTGAGGTCGAGGGCAATAAAAGATTCGGTATCCGAATGTACCGTGGGAGAGGCCGTACCGCCACACAAATGGCAACCCAACAGAACCCAATTCATACAACTCCCCGGGTTCCAAGCCCGGACTACCGGGATCCGAATTTGGTAATACTGTTACCCAGTCAGTATTGCCAAAAACCCTAATAGCAATACAACCAACGAAACAGATATAGGTTTCGCGGCTTTTCCCTGCTCAAACATCTGATGATGTAACCGCCTATATTCAAGACAAACCGAAAGCCGAATAAATTTAAATAAAGGTGGAAAAATTGAAATTTTCTTATGCTAGGGATATTTCATCTTTCAAAATAAATGTATCAAACGAACTCTTTAACACAATATTCTCTGCAAGCTTCTGGCCTTCTGGTTTGTTGTTGTTAAAGAGTACGAAGCTAAGAAAAAGAAAAAATGGCATGTTAAAATAACTCTTCCAAGTCCAGACCATATCATTATGCCGTCTAAATCTTTCTCTTAAAAAAATTAAATAACTCTCTCCTTCTTTCCTATCAGAATGCAAGGGGCTTACGTAGAAAGCTCCCAAAATTTTATTCTGAGAGTATTTCATTTACATCCCAGGTGATTGGTTTACAGAAACCTGGATGAAGCCGGAGATCTTTAGCTCCGAAGTTTTTCCAGCTATGTACTATTTGTAGTTATTTTTTACAATGCCATGAATTCCTTTTTCAAAGAATGTGTTCCGTTATACTATCCGTTAATCTCAAACAAGCCTCCCTGGTTTAGTAAAGAGTTGATTCGCCTCAAAAACATAAAGTCCAACCTCTATTCAAAATTTAAACGTGTTCTCCTGCTGTTCTTTCTCGCTTTTTAGTGGTTTAATTTCACCGAGCTTAACGCGCACTGTTATAAAAACTATTTAACTCGTTACAGGATTCAGTTCTCGCAGGACCCAAAACAGTTCTATAATGTCGTCAACACTAAGCGTAAACCTATTACACATCCTTTCTCGCTCTCATTTGAAAATACAACAGGAAACAATGATCAGGCAATTGCCAATCTTTTTGCTCCGTTTCTTCAAACAACCTATTCGTCGACATCCGACTTAAGTCAGACTTATTCATATACCATGACCAAATCGAACCTAATCTTCAGTCCTAGTTTAAACGAAAGCTCACTTATATTGGATCTTCAACGCGTCAAACCGGTTTATTCACCGGGTCCCGATGGAATACCAGGCTGTGTGCTTAGGTATTGTGCCGAGGCATTGTGCAATCCCCTTCTAAAATTGTTTAGCTTATCCTTAGACACCTCAAAATTTCCCCTTATTTGGAAGGAATCATTCTTTATTCCTCTCCACAAAAAATGTAGCAAAATGGATGCTGACAACTACAGAGGAATTTTGAAGTTGTCAACCATTCCAAACTTTTCGAAAACGTAATTACTCCCCATTTTATTATAAAGGACTTTCGAAAAAGTTCGCAGACAGATGTTGTTTATACTGACTTCAGTAAAGCATTTGACTCAGTTAATCATTCCCGTCTGGTTAGAAAACTCGACTTAATGGGTTTTCCTGTCGATCTTCTTAGGTGGATCTCGAGTTATCTGATTGGCAGGACGCTAAAGGTCCTGTATAAAAATAATTTGTCTAATGTTCTTTGGGTTATCTCTGGTGTCCCGCAAGGTAGCCATCTTGGTCCCTTATTGTTTAGATTATTTATTAACGACCTGCCCAAAGTCCTGATTAATTCAAGGGTACTTATGTACGCTGACGACGTTAAACTTTGCGTGCAGTACAAGGACGGCTCTCTCCAGTCGGATTTACAAAAATTAGGCAGTACAAACTTATTAAACCTGAACGGCTCTAAGTGCAAGCTGTTGACATTCTCACGAGATCTGCTGAACTGCTGCTTTTATGAAAGAATCACTCTAGTTGAGGATTTGGGTGTCCGCCTAGATCCTAAACTTGAGTTCATTGATCGTATTTCGTGCATGTTGAATAAAGCTAGGGGTGTGCTTGGATTTATTAAACGGTGGTCAAAGGTATTCGATGACCCTTACGTTACGAAGAACTTATATACTTCGTTAGTCCTTCCTATATTAGAGAAAGGAATTTCCACTTACCTTGTATAAACATTAGATCCTATTTACATTTAGTTTTGCACCACTTCCTAAACTAAAAACATTAATCCTAACCCTCTTAGTACACTTGCAAGCAAGCATTCGAGCAGTGCGCCATCTATTTGGTCTATTTGGTGTAGCATAGTTACCTCGCATTCCTTTATCTATACTTCCTTTTTTACATAACACCTAACCCTAACAAGCACGTGCTTGGTATCGAAGGGCTACTTGAGTGTACTGACCACAGTGCATCAACGTCCAATATTAAATAAGGTGAACCAATGGGATGATGCCGTTGGTAGAATAAGAAGAGATAGGCGTTGAACATGTTAGATCGCATGCCCTACAAAATATAAGCAATGAGAAGAAATGATAATGATTCGACAAAAATAAAGCTACGATTGTAAGTTTCCATGTATGAAGATCATGTCTTGCTAAAAAGGGAAGAATGCCACCAAATAAAGTTGGATCTAAAGGTTAAATGACCTAGCGAGTGTCTTTACTTCTGTGGTTACCCAATCACGCGAATTAGCCCAAAGTTCAGCGATCGTCAAGCGGTCCAAAGTCCTCCATGCCGTTAGTTCACTGTTGTTCCTATGCGGTTTACAGGCTTTACCCTTGGTTGTAGGTTAAGATTTTTGTTAAGCATTGAAAAGTGTCTAACGATTGACCGCGATTCGATCCCTGGAATAAAAGTAAAAACCTGCGTAAAATCATTTATTTCTTTATTTACGTTTTATTGTTTTGAATTATGCCAATGAATTTTACTAACCATGAAAATACTTCTCTAAATTTAGATTAATAAATTTAAATGTATTAAGCATACGCAAACGTCAAAAAACTCAAAGTCAGTCCAGAGAGAAAGTTATCGGAAATTCATTGGAGAGAAGTAAACTTAAATCAGTTCCTGACTTGGGAGATGACATGGATGTATACGAAAGCGAACCAATATTTGATGTAAGTTGTATTCTGAATTTAAATTTATTTTAAATTACCATTCGTAGTAAAAAAGTTACTAATATTTAATTCTAGAATGAAAAAAATATAATAACGGAGGTTGAATTTATATCACGCTACAATGATCAAATTAAGCAGCAACTTTTAAATGATTCAAATAGTGATTCTGGGCTCTCCAATCAAAGCAACTACGGAAATTCAAAAGATTCAGAATCAGAAACAGATGATATTTTGATTAATATTGTAGATAGATTTCTCCATGCTTTTAAATCTGATAACAATCTCTCAAGTTCTGAAAAATTATATAAACACCGGAATGCAATCAAGGAAATCAAGACGGAATTAAAATATAACTCAGAAGCAAATGATACTTTTATTACCATGGGTAGTCTTAAAACTTCGAAGTTACACTCAGAATCAGAACTGAAACACCCATCATCAATCATCCTCAGTTCCGAAAGTGATGATTCAGATATTGAACAAAAAGTAAAACAATCTAGGTTTATCAAACCGATGCTGCGAATCGACCAACTGGCTATTGAAACAAGAGCAGCACAAAAAAATGAAAGTGAAAGAATTCGAAGACTAGAAAAGAAAAATTCCGAACTCTTTAAAATACTTAAAACCCGTAAAACACCTATGAATAAATCTGATCTAATACTTGATTACCTTGAAAGCACCAAAACTTTTGTTGCAGTTGACGGAGATATAGTCAAGCAATTAAAACCTCATCAAAAAGATGGTGTTAAATTTATGTACGATTCCTGTTATGGCGGCACAGATCATACTGATAAGAATTCGGGATCTGGATGTATTTTGGCTCACTGCATGGGTCTGGGAAAAACACTTCAGGTAAAGTAAATTTTAAAACTTATAAGTATATATTTATGGTGATATATTTTGCATTTCTAGTTAATTGCTTTGCTGCATACGGTGATGACTTATGAGGAATTGAATACATCTAAAATGTTGGTACTTTGTCCAAAAAGTACGGTCATGAATTGGGCTGATGAATTTCACCACTGGTTGAGTCCATTAAAAAATAAGAACAATATAAAAGTGTTCATATTCCCAGATTCATCGTAAGTTAACTTTTTGAATAGTAATAAATCTTAAAATTATGAATTATAAATTTAACACCCAGAGCGTGAGTACGGTAAGTATATACAGACGCGCTAGAACTTGGGCACACTTTCCAATTTCAACTTTAAATGTTGTAACCGGCGAATGCATGAATTAACTTTTTTGTGTATGTTTAAATTACATTTTAAATTTGAATGCACAATTTTTATTATATTTTTATAATACACAAAAAATATTTTTTTATAAGAAAAGTAACCTATTTCGTGACACAAACGTCTTCGCAACGAATTTTAGCGAAAAATTGATCTTCATCTGCACAATGAAGGAGTCTTAAGAGCGGAAAACCATGCTAATTTCTAACGTCTCCGTCGAGGCGGCGCCAGTAGCAGTAGCCAGAGCAGATGCTGCAAAACTTCTAGAGATAAAAAAAAATAATTTTTTAAAATTGTTTATTTGAATTAAATCGAATTGTTCTTCGACCCAAAAACATACAACGATGCCCGTTTTCTGCACTCAATCAGGATACAGCTGATCGTGCGAAAAACAGGGAAATTCTTGATTAATCCCACAGACTTCTTAATTAAAGACTTAATTAAAGTCATCGCAAAATCCAATCGAAGCATGAACTGAATCCTCTTGAATTGGGATGAAAAATCAGTTGAAATAGTCGGAATTGAGGAGGATACACTGGAGTACTGAGGACTTTTTGTGCAATTTTAATTAATTCGATTTAGTTGTATGATTTGCATTGCTTGCGAATTGTCACAAATAGTTGCAGACGTTAAATGTCGAGTAACTTTTTTTTTTAAGTTTATAAATATAATTAAACTAACGAAAAAAACAAAATAAAACTTATTTTCTGCAATGATAAAATTAAATTAGTTGATAAATACTTCCTTGGATGCTCTAATCTTGGTACTCACTACGGTACCACCGACGAAGCAGATATTTGTTAGCGGCTTGCCGGGAAAAATTAAAATTCTTATGTTAGGGGTTTCGTATCTATTATAAAAGGTTTCTGAAATGAACTTTTTAACGAAATATGCCCTATTAACTTAGGGGCAAGAGTCAGTTTGGTTAGGGTAGCGTCACTGCAAGCCGAACTTCCATATCATCTTACTTTCGATATAACTATCGATATTGGGACTGCTATGGAGAATAAGTCTGATCGGCCAGCTAAGAAGGTTGACGCCAGGGATATTTTTTACAATGCCATGAATTCCTTTTTTAAGAATGTGTTCCGTTATACTCTCCATCAATCTCAAATAAGCCTCCTGGTTTGGTAAACAGTTGACTCAAAGTTGAAGCCCTATTCCCAATTTAAAGCTGTCTTTTCTCTCGCAACACGCAGTGTTATAAAAACTATTTGATTCGTTGCAGGGTTCTGTTATCGCAAACCCAGAACTGTTTTATAAATTTGTCAACACTAAATATAAAAAATGATAGGGATCTTATTGCACAGTTTTTTCAAACGATATATTCTTAGTCCTCCTATTTAAAACAGAATTATTCATTTAGAACCTAATCTTCAGTCCTAGTGTAAAGGAAAGCTCTCTTTTATTGGATCTTCAACGTGTCATTTATTCGCCAGGTCTGTGTGCTAAGGCAGTATGCCGAGGGTTTGTGCAATCGCCTTCTAAAATTGTTTACCTTATCCTTAGAATCCTCCCCATTCCCCCTTATTTAGAAGTAATCATTCGTTATTACTCTTCACAAAAAAGATAGCTAAGCGAATGCTAACAACCGCAGAAGAGTCTCTAAATTGTCAACCATCCCAACATTGTTTGACAACTTAATTACTCCCCATTTGCAGTATCTTTGTAGACAATTAATTTATCAATGCTAAATGGATTTATTAGATGAAGATCAACTACAACTAACCCTTTGGACTTATACTGATTTATACTAATTTCAGTAAAGCATTTTCTCTTCTTGTTAGGAGGCTCGACTTAATGGTTTTTCTTGTCGATCTGCTTAGGAGAATCTGAAGTTATATGAATGGCAGGAGGCAAAAGGTCCTCTCTAAAAATAATTTATTTAATGTCCTCCGGTTTTCTTTGGTGTCCCGCAAGGGAGCCATCTGGGTCCCCAATTATCTACATTATTTATCAACCTGCCCAAAGTTCTGACTAACGTTCTATCCTAAGCTTGCAATTAATAGGCTGAACTGCTGTTTCTTGGGAAAAATCAGTTTTGTTGATGGTTGACTATTGATCATAATTCGTGCATTCAGAATAATACTAGGGATGTGGTCGAAGGAATTCAATGACTCATATGTTAAAAATTATTGTAAGTACTTTCTTAGTTCGTCATATAATATACTCATGTTTCTATTCTAAACTTGAAATTTATACTCTCATCTCATGTTTCTTGAAAAGAATCAATTATCATAATTCGTGCAGGCTGATTGAACCCAGATTTGTGCTTGAATTTATTAAACGTTGGTCGAAGGAAATTGATGATTTATGTTACTAAGGCCTAAGACACAGTGTTAGTTCGTCATATAAAAGAAAAGAAATACTTCTTACTTACTTGTTGGTTCAGTGAAATTTTCACGTATCGATTAGAAACAGCAGATCCTATTTACCTTTAGTTAGCACAATATCTATAGCCTATTTAACATTTAATCCTAAGATGTGCTTGCTATCGTTAGTGCGTCCAGAAAAAAGAGATAAAAAAGTTTCAAAACTCGATAGTCGTTTTGGCTTGAACTCTAAAACCGCTGTTTGACTCTCTCATCGGTTGCCCGCTGTGTTGGTCTTGTCTCGTTGTCTCTCGTCATCCTATAGGTCGTCATGCTGCTGTCATCACGCCGTATTTCATCATAATCTGGATCGCTCTTCTTAGATCTGCTTGAACCTTGAGCCAAAAACTCTCCACAAAGGTGTCAGAAGAACGATAAGATTACAAAATTACACAAATTGATAACTTTGATGTTTTTAACACATTTCCATGTACTCTAAAATACATATATACATACATACACGCCAAGTATACTGCAGTAATCCACGATAAGTGAGAAGGTAAAAACAAAAATAATTAGAAATAAATATACCCTCACAAAAAAAAAACCCATGGCTCGCAGTAAAAAACCCTCCACCGATGCATGGCGCACCAACTTCAAGCAGTGTTGATAATTGTACAACCACACTAAAATCAACAGTAACAAGTACAGCCACGGCCAACATCGCCAAAGCAGCCAGATCCTTATTTGGTCCTTTAAATACCCAAGGACATTACTCCAGCCTTATCTAGAAAATGTTCAGCAGGCTGCAACTTCCAAATAAGGGGCCATTTACGGCACAGATCATCCGATGGTAAAGAACCGGCATCTTTATCAGAGATCGAATCAAACACGATGAAACCATCGAAGGTTTGCAAAAAATTACTTCTAGGCGACTTCTATAAAAATGGAATCAGGAAATGGCAACCTTTCTACTTCGACTATTACTCAGATGGACAATTCATGGATTTTTACAACTCACTTGGGGATCGTTTTATAGCTGCGGGTTGCCAAGCATAGGCACTGAGGATCACGCCTCGTGACTTCCAATAGAGGGCAGTTCTATCATGCAATACCTGGTAGTACATATTTTCCCGCTGTCCCCAGAATGCTTCTATATTTAATTGATTTTGAGGTGATAAAAACATTTCACGTTTCAAAAATAAGTGTCAAAGCGTTTTCGGCCCTTTCATCCGTGTGTTAAACTCTTCTTCAAGGCCAGAAGTTACCGATCACTCAATGGTCTCATGCATAAAATCATAACAAATTTATTTCTCTATTTTTTTTTTTGGTTTAATCATATGTCACTAAGCGAGTAGTGATGCCACACTAACCAAACTGACACATGCCGAATGAAGGACGACTCAGAAATCAACTAAGCGATCTAAGAAAATTCGTACATGGCTTGACTTGGGAAAACAAAATGACATTTAATTATTAATTTTTGGACCAAGTGGCTCCAGGAATGTTTAAGCACCACTGTACTGATAGTTTTACACATCGAAATTCAACATCGTTAGTATAATACATTATTTAGAATTATATAAATCTAAGCTAAATTCTCCACATTTCAATATCAGTTTAAATTACTATTTATTTCTTTTAGATAAATTATATTGAAAAAAAACTCTCTTCGGTAAGACAGAGTTTATATCCCCTAGAAGTTTCCAATTTTATCCAAACGTTTTTATAACAAAAATAACATTTAATCGAGAAATTGTAGGTTCATTTAAAAAAAATATATGTGACGAAGTGTGATAGGTATATATGGTATGGTATCGCACGTCGTGATTCTTTTTTTCTTATTATTGTCCTATGCATTGGCGAATCATTCCTATGGTAATTAGCTCGACTGGTTTTAATAAAATGTGCACTTCGAGATTCTGTATTTCATATTTTTTTGCGTATTAATTTTCGAATCATTTCTATGGTAACTAATACATACATATATATCGACATATTTTGAAAAAATGTGCACCGTATTTCTGAAATCATATAAAATTATGATAACTCGAAAATATATTAATATATCTTATTGTTATCGATAACCAAGGTGAATGGGTTTTTTTCGGTGACAATACTTGAAAATATTTTTTATTGAAATATTTTTTCATATAAGAACTAAAAAACAAGGCAATTTAGCCTTGCACGAACTTTAAAAATAAAAAACTGTATATTAGATCTTATGAATCGCTTTAATTTTTTCCTGTATAAGTTGTTAATACTTCTAAATACATATTCTATAAGTTTTTTGGGTTGGTCACGCTGAATTTATAACTTATAGGGATTTTCCAACGATGACACCGCGAACAATAATAGAGCAAAGGGAATTAGTCCTAAAACACTTTAAAAGTGGAAAAACCCAGCGCGCCATTGCCGAAATGATTTCTCTAAGCCCCAGCACGGTACAATACATCATTCAAAGACTTGTTCGTGAAAATCGAGTGGCAGACAAAGGCCGAGATGCACCAAATAAGATTTTAAACGATCACGAGGAGCGCCGTATAGTCCGGAAAATTAAGGAAAATCCCAAGCTATCGGCTCCAAAAATAGCTGCAGAGCTTGAGGTCGAAATGGGCAAAAAATGTTGCCCTGATACAGTTCGCAACATATTACAGAACCATAACTTTAATGGTCGAGTTCCAAGAAAGAAGCCTTTTATAAGTCGGAAAAATAAGAATGATCGTGTAAATTTCGCAAGGGAGCTTGAAAATCGACCGATTTCCTTCTGGAACGACGTCATTTTTGCAGACGAGTCCAAATTTAATTTGTTTGGGTCGGATGGGAGGCATTATGTTTGGCGGAGACCCAATACGGAGTTCAGCACGGTGGCATCCGGTGTCGGAAATCTAGTTTTCATTGACGGAATAATGGATGCCAAGATGTATTTAAGCGTTTTAAAAGATAACCTGTTCCAAGGTGCAGAAAACTTGGGGATACTGTATCGATTTAGATTCTACCAAGTTAACGACCCCAAGCATACCGCTGCAGATGTGAAGCTTTGGCTAGTCTGGAACTGCCCTCATATAATTAAAACGCCAGCACACGGCAGCACGTGTCAGCACGCCTGACATAAATGTAATAGAAAAATTGTGGGAAATTTTGGACCAGGCGATCCGAACAAGAAAAATTTCAAACAAATGTGACTTAAAGAGTGCCTTAGTGGAGGAGTGGCGTAAAATTCCAGTGAAAACAACAAAAAAATTGGTGGATTCGATGGAACATCGTTTGAAAGCTTTCAGCAAACAGAAGGGTGGTCCAACAAAATATTAAAATTAAGGAATAAAAAAGTTATTTAATACCAAAGTGCTTTCACAAAAAAAGCTTCGGCGCCAGAATTGCCTTGTTTTTTTGTTTTTATTTGAAAAAATGTTTTGGTTTAAAGATTAAGAAAATAGTTTTGTATTATTTTAATAAATTACGAGTTTCTTGAAAATACTGCGTTTAAATTTTATTGATATCTATGTTAGTTTAATTGCAGTTTCCATTTGAAATTTTATTTTTCTCCTGCACGAAATAAGCTTCGAGTCCCTGTACATACAAGGAGTAACACGTAAAGTATATTTGTAAAAATGTATGGGATTGATTTGGCATTGTCAGCAATGAGCTTACTGTGTGATAAACTTGCCCTTTGATTTTGAACGTGAAATTAAATTGTTGTTCTTTTGTAGCTATTTTGATTAATGATGATGATCGTGATGGACATGCTGGGTATGTTGTAATATATCATCGTAAGGGAGTAAAATCTAAAAAAAATTTTAGAAATGAATTCTTATTATTTGAATTCTAATTTATCGAATTCATTAGGATACATAATTACAGATTTTATATTACTTTTCTAATAAAACCTGGTACCTGGTAAACTCACAATACACAAAACATTTTTCTAGTACCTTTAACGCCTGTCTGGAAGAATTCTTTTTACAAATTAATGAGCAAATTTATCTGCGACTATATAATATGTGTAGCCCTATTAAAACTATAACTTATAGGCTATTTAAACACGAATGCTTTTAGAAAAAGTGTTGTATAGCAATTAGGAAAAGAGATGTTGCCCATGACAAATGGATGAGATTCATAACTCATTACTGTTACGAACAATTTAAGACTGCTAGAAAGATTTCAATAACCTGATACATATAGCTAAATGTGTGGAGGAATAAAAACTTAAGCATTAGGGAAATAAAAGTCTGTCGCTAGCTTAAATATCAACGTTAATGAAGTATCCAAGATATTTCGTGCAATGGCAAGTACCTGAGGTTTACTTTACTGACTTGTCTGACCAATAATGATTATTGTGATATATTGTGAGATTGTAGATTTCATTTTTGGGTAATGAATGGGTTTTTTAAATTTAGTTTATGTAAATCAATGTGATATCCTAAAATCGGTTTTAAAAATACGATCGAGTGCTATCAACTTGATCGCATAGACCCGAAATTTATAAAAAATTTGTTTCCAAAAATTATACCCCACATAACATTTATAATAAATATGTTAACGTCTCAGTTCCCTATGAAAGGATGCCAGAATTATCCCTATTCCAAAATCAAATAATGATTTTCGACCTATATCAGTCCTTTCCCTCTTTTCTAAAGTATGCAAAAGTACATGCATAAGTATATTGTAGCGTAGGGTTTTTTAAACAAAGCTCAGTGTAGATTTATAATATCTCTCTTTTAAAAATTATAGAACACGTTAGAAAAGAACTAGGCGTGGGAAATGTGACATAATAATATGACAATGCTGGATTATAACAAAGCCAAGACACCCAAGATCACGAAATAATATGCGCAAATCTATTGAATAAGATTAAAT
Organism: Drosophila pectinifera; assembly: GCA_008042775.1. Taxonomy (NCBI): domain Eukaryota; kingdom Metazoa; phylum Arthropoda; class Insecta; order Diptera; family Drosophilidae; genus Drosophila; species Drosophila pectinifera. The sequence goes on from VNKC01000764.1 coordinate 19,836, forward strand.
TGTCCAACACCGTCGGAGAACTCATCCATCCAAGTGCAGACAAGGGGTGTCCCACATGGGTCAGTATTAGGATCTTTGTATTTACCATTTATGTTAACGAACTTCCTGATGTTTATAATTGATGTTCGTCGTTCATCTTGTTCATACACGTTTGCTTGTTGTCTAGGGAAATCTTTGGTATGCTTGCATCTTGCGTAAACACACCCCACATACAGTGGCATAAATAAGCTGTGGCATTGTTTTTCGTTGTTTTTCCTTATTAAATAAAAAAAAATATATTTAAAAAATAATAAAAAATATAT
>VNKC01000769.1:0-17257 GCA_008042775.1 Drosophila pectinifera
GCTTTCTGTATATGGGATTCTCATGATGAGTTTTTATTTCATGCTTAACAACGTTCGTAAAAGTCAAATTGTCACCCTCACGATATTGAATGCACTGGTACTGATTAATTCATCTTAATAATTTTTCTTTTTCCTCAGCACTTAAGTGTTCTAAACGGTAATTATTTCCCTCTGTTAATTCATTTTGAATTGCATAATTTATGTCTTCAGAATGTTTATTATTTTTTAAAAGAGCTTCAAAGTTATTTATTTGGGTCGGAACTGATAATTAAATTTTTATGTTTATATAGACGATTGCTAATAGTAGTGCAATTATTAAAATAATAAATTTTTGCTTTATTTGCTTGTAGTAACTTCTTTCCTAGCAAATTGTCATAATGTGATGTAAAGTCCTGAATGTAAAACTGTTGTTCTTGAGTAAATAAATTATTTGGTGCAATTTTTACAAATTCATTTAATTCATAGTGACCTCTCATAGTACGTATAATAGTTGGATATTAGTGTATTGGTGCATTTAAAAAATTATATCTCATTAAATTAATAGATGAGCCGGTATCGACTAGGCATCTATACTTTTTGTTGTTAATAGTAATTTCTATGTAAGTGTTAGGTCAGAGGCTGCCATTAGACAATTTTCATTTTCAACATAAAGTGATTCTTTATTTTCTGTATCCTGTTGATAACTTTCATCAACTTGCATTCTTGACTGCCCGCTATTTTTTTCTCTAATTCTTTTCACTGGTTGATTGGGAACTGACCTTTGTATTTGATTTACCTGATGGTTTTGATTCATTGTATTATTTAGTTGGCCCTGATGTAGATTTCTTTGACATTCTTGATTAGGCCTCTATTTTGATCAAAACCATTGGTTCTGTTATTTGAATGTTGTCTGAAATTGTGTGAATTAAGTCTTTGTTGCTGATAGTGGGGTTGTTGTGTAAGATGGAATGGGTTTTTATTAAATTGAGAGCTGTTATAATTATTAGTATAGGGATATGAGTTACGTATGTTATGTGTATTTCGTGTTTTTGGGGTTTTGTTAAAATGTACATTGGAATGCCTCCTTTTAATTTTATTCATACACCTCTTCTTGTTGTTCTTCTTAAGCTACTTGTTTTAGTTTAAGCACAGTTGAAATATCGTATCTTGCCAATATCATGTCAATTCTGTTTGGTAATTTTCTTTGTATTAAACACTTTGTTGTTTTATTCATTGCTTATGTGTACAATATTATTTCATCCATGTTACCCTCAAGTTCTAATTTATTACTTATAATTAACTGCTTGTGTTCGATCCCGATACAACATTTCTTAAGTTACCTTGAAAATTTGTGTTATATAATCGCCATAGCAGTTCGGCCGCAGGAGTCTGGGTTTTATATTCGTCGATTAAAGCTGTTAGTGCAGACCAGTTGTTGACGTTTAGAATTTTGGGCATCAATAACTACCTGAATTCGATGGCTCCGAATGCCTGCCGATCATTTCAAATGTTGTACAACCGCAACAGGTAGTCAACTACCTGCCACACGAAAGAACTAAGAGTAGCTGGATCCCCTTCGAATGTTGGAGTATTCCGAATTTGAACCAACAATTGGTTCATGTTTTGATCGGTTAATTGACTTGGCGCCGTACTGGTTGTGGTTCCATATTTATTGTATTATTAATTTTCGTTTTTTTTTTTTAATGAGTGTGTAAGTTTGGTTTCACTCAACTTTTGGACTGTCCGAATTGGATTTACACAGGGGTCGATTGAAACGTCCTACAATATTTATCTACAAACATGTTCTAATAAACACTACGGCCAAGGCGATTAAATTACTTACTTGTGGGCAATTCCACGCATCCTTCCATTTTATTGATCAGTAAGCTACCGACTTTATTTTATTAGACAGGATTTATTTAAGATCCTAAGAAAAAAAGGTTTTGGGCTTTCGATCCGTTTCAAGCTTCTTTATTCAAATTGTGGATTTGAACCGATTGTTTGTACTTTGTTTGAATGAATGAATAATTCGTTACTCGAGTCAACTCAATTTCAACGATTATATTTTTCAGGTGACAATTACGCTTAGAGCCAAGCTTAATAAAGGTTGGGAAGCCGCCGGAATTCGACGGAGGGAATTCACAGTTACAGCGCAATTACAAATGTTAATAATACATTTCATTTCCGTTCTGAGGAAGCTGGGTAATGCAAAAAAATTTGGGGTCCAGGGGTCTAAGTTCCCGTTGCACTGCGCGTTTGCAAAATAGTTCGCTGACCAATCTCGGTAAAGTGTTCTTTAACAACTTTATTTAACTTTCTTTTAAAGATTTATACTTTTTTTTAAATTGACAAATGTTATATAGATGCAAACTAGTTTGAACGCTGACAACAAGCGAACACTTTAGAACAATGCTACACACTAATTATCTGCCACTCTATTTCAATAAAAAAGCGCAGAATCCTATTTATTTGTTAAATCTATTTACTTTAAACTGAAATTTATATCCTTCTATCTCTTACATACCCGTTGCCCTATGAGTACAAATATATATAAAAACTTGAATCCACAATGACGAAAAATATTTTTTTTTAATTTAATATATTACAAAATTATTTAAATAATGTTACAAATAAGAACCACGACTAGAAACTATTTTAATTGAGTATCTATCAAAAGTATCAGAAATAATAGTGGATACAAAATACGGCAATTATCCAGAATACCCAACGAGGATAAATGAAACGGGCAGATGGAGTCTTCTCTGACCCCATAAGTACATTTATTCTTAATCAGAGTCACCAGCCGAGACGATTTAGCCGTCCGTTTGTCCGTCCGGGTGAAACCAAAGATTTCTGGACTGTAAGAGCTGGAGCTATTACATTTTTTGACAACATTCACGCGTGTTGCACTCAGATCAAGTTGGTTGCAAAATGTGAACACACCTTCTTCCGCACTAAATACTGTTAAAATAAATACTGTTATAATAATAATAATGTAATCAGATGGTAAATAATTAAAAATACATTTTCTGTGTAAGCTAATCTGCAACATTTATATTTATGTTGTCATCACTACACTAACAAAATTTTTTTTGTTTTCGCTCAACATATATCAATATTTGACTTAATTTGTCAACATTTTTTCGGCCTTTCAACCTGTTTAATTTAAGTATTTTATAAATTTAAACATAATTAGACAAAGAGAATTAGTCTTTTCCATGTGTCTTTTAATTTCACCCACAATGCTTTGGGTACGGGTAGCTCACAATCGGTAACACTTGACAGTAGCTTTCCGACTTGTTTTTATACATATGTGGAATATTAGAGAGCCGGTGATAAGCACTGAATAAAGGTTTTTTTTCTTCCAATGCGACGTATTTTGGGTGCTCATCAGCAACCGTCTTTAGGGCATATTTTTTAACACCAAATCAATAAGCATTATTTTTAACAAAAGAAACCTTAAAGCAGAAGCATACATTATTTTATTCGTCAGAGCCGTTTGACGTGGAACACGAACAGTACATTTTCAGTGTTTGTATATGTGTGCATAATTATCACGGTCTGTCCGATAATTCAGTCAAATGTTAGTCGTCGTGTTTATTATACGTATGTAGCCGCCAGCCGATGCTAGAGGGCTGATACCGCCAGCAGCATTACCTCTCGCGCCAGGAGCACCGCAACCAATCGAGAGAGTCGCTGCTACCGATAAAGCGAAGGCCCGAGCAAGGACAGCGCAGCCGGCTATATGTTATATAATATGTGGAAACAACTCTATTCTCGTATTTTTTTACTCTATGCCACTGGGAAAACCCGTGTGTAAATTATGGCGAGAGGTCTGTAGGAGTTCGCCGGCGCTGGGAAAAGCGAGCTTGAACTTAGGTTAGGTTTCTGAACAATCTGTAAACAAACATGCAGTCTCGGCGGTAGTTACATACCACCGATAACCTTCGCGATCAATCGCTGTCATGAGCGGTCCGCAGTGAGCCTTCGATGAGCTATGGGTATCACGTGGTTATCGAAAAAAAGCACGAGCTGGTAGCCGTTCTTGGTGAGTTTGGCCTCGATTGTGCCGGTACAGTAGCGTGCTCCGCCCATCGCATTCGTACGACAGCCAGCGCAATTCATTCCCGACTCGAGGTATTTGATTAAAATTACGAAAACGCTATCTACGCTTTTGCCGCGTAGTCCTTCCCGCGAGCCAACCCGCGAGCCAACCCCGACTGTAGTTCCCCGCTTCGATGCTAACGTTTGTGCCTCCTTCTCCGACAATCGATTAAGTGAGCTCATTGAGGAGATGGCCGATATCTACCGGATCGACAAAAAGCATCTGCCACACGATCGTTGACCGATCGGCCCGAGAGTTGGTTCCTTACCAATGGACTTCAGGAGTCGACCTGGACAGAAACTCGCCGGAAATTTTTCGATTTATTTCTGCTGGCGCGATACTACAAATGGCAAAATGTAGATATCCAAAGAGCGATTCAAGGAAGAGAAGAATCACTCCCGATCACGGGCTAGAAAGGATCTTCGAAAATGTACTGCCGAAATAACAGATGTTTATCTTGACTCACCTTGTAGTCGCGCCGAGCAGATCGGAGCCAGGCGGAGTACCTCCCACCAAGTCTCAAGCGCTCCCGTTTCGGCTACACTCACCGGTGCTGGGAACCCAGTCCAAAGTTGAGATTTTGAGGACAGAATACTGGTCAATGTGTGTCTCAGTAAATATAATTAATTCCGTGGTGGACTCTGGACCGCTAAGTATTAATCCCGGCCCTAAAAACATCCCAAGTAGTTCCCTTGGTTTATTTATTTATTGTTTTTTTATACTAAAATATAATTAATATATATTATTTAACTTTTTTTTCTTTAGCTCGTAATATTTATATCTCATTTTCTTTATTTTCATTGCACCTTTGCACATTACACTTTTAATACTGCGGTCGTCCTATTTAAAGTGAGTGCATTACTTCCATTCTAATCGTGTTCTTCAAGCCCCTTTACGTTAATGTGAGTTAACTATCGATATCTAACAAACGCAAGACTGCGCTAACTCGACTTATTGCTTTTGAACATATGTTTTTTTGTTGCTGAAAAACATAACAATTTCTAATAATTTTTGTTTGTCTTTATAACCTACTACCACACTTATTTGAAATTATAAATAGCTTCCTAAAATTGTACATATAAGTGTGTAAAGTATTTTTTAGTATGGATACCTCTTCTTATAACGTTGGCTCTGTCGACTTGTTTTTGTTTATAAGTGCTTCCTTTTCGCTCAAAAACGCACGCGAAGAATACAGCTTTATCCAGCCTATCGTAACCAGGTCCCTGACTGAGTTGGATAGATCTCAACTTGCGAACATACACTAAACGAATCGAGTCCTGGTGGTCGCATAAATATTATGTTTTCCTTTTTTTAATACATGGTACTCATAGGGTACAAGGGCATTATACATTATATATTAGCAGGCAGTTGGTGGCATCTCCGATCCCATAAATTATTCTTAATCAGAATCACCAGACAAGTCGATTTAGGCATGACCTCGACAATCATAAAAAAACGTTAACTAAGCTATACAGGGGGGCTCTGGACTTCACTTTAGATTAGCGTTTTCACCAAATACTTGGTGTTCCGTTGTACCGTACTCTGGTTTTCGCAAACTTTTTGTCATCATTTTCTTATCTTATATTTAATAGTTCTTACTGTTCAAACAACTGACTTGTTTGTTTTCAGAAATAAACAGAATGTTTAACATGTTAATGTTTATTGGACAATAATTTTTATCAAAACATTTTTAATTTTTCGGGATTTGAACATATGTCAATCCTGCAAAAGTAAATAGGACTTGGCACTCAGGCCTCTAGGCCCTACACCAGGATTAATCTTGGATCTATCTTGCAAATACGAAGATGATGAGCGGCGATTGTCATACTACGAATGTTTCGACCACGTTTGACATAAATAACAAATGACATAAATAACAAAATTTGTTTGCATATTCTATCTATCTCAAAACTGAAATAAAATGTATTAATAGAAAATAAGAAAATAAAAATATGGAAAAATAATTAGAAACAAAAATTACTAGCACCTCTCACTCACCTTGATGTGTTGTGGAGTTTTTTGATATTTAAGTTTACAAATTAATTTAACCACGACATTTTCATTGCGAATATTAATAATTAACAAAGTTCAAATTCGTCTAGTGTTGATTTAATATAAAAATATAAAACATACACTATATAAAATTAAATAGCCTTTAATTTAACGCACAAACGATTGGGTACCGGGTATCCCATACTCGACTGTAGCTTTTTTACCGGAACGATTTTCCCTTCTTGGGGTTTACCGTCACTGTGACGACTCCAGAAGAAATGTTAAAATTTAAGACATGTTTTTTATGTTTAGATACCTTTTATTCCATTTCAAGTAATTGCAACACTACGAAGAACATAAAATAATATAATTAAAAATAAAAAGTGTAAAAACTAAAAAAGACGCATTTTTTTTATAATTTTTTCATTAATAGATAATAAACAACAATAAATAAATTAATAGTAAACAATAAGGGACCACGATGACTCAAAAAACATTAGATACATTTTTAATTAAAATTTTTTTTAAAGAGGACCTTTAGCGTCCTACCATTCAGATAACTCGAGATCCACCATTAAGTCGAGTTTGCTAACATTAAGGGAATAATTAACGGAGTCAAATGCTTTACTGAAATAAATATAAATTACATCTGTCTCCAAATTTTTTGGGAAGCCTCTTATAATAATAGAAGTGAGCTCTAGAAGCTTAGTAGTCGTTGATCCTCGTTTAATAAATCCATGCTGGCTAGGGGATCTACAAAGCTGCTGCAAATATGGTCTAGTTACGTTATCGAAACCTTCGAGATTTCTCTGTAGTTGCTAGCATTCATTGAATTCAGTGAAGAGGAATATGATTCCTTCCAAATAAGGGAAAATTTTGAGGTTTGTAAGGAAAAGGTAAATAGTTTTACACGGTGATTGCACAAGGCTTTGGCATAATATCTAAGCACATAGCCAGATATTACATCGGGACACGGAGAATAATCCGGCTTGACGCGTTGAATCTTCAAAAGAAGCGAGCTTTCGGTTATACTATGACTGAAGATAAGGTTCGATTTGGTAATGTATATAAATAAGTCTGGTTTAAGTCGAATGCCAAAGAATAGGATGTTTGAACAAAATTGCATAATAATTGGCCATTGCCAGATCATAATGATATTTGCTGTTGTATTTCAAATGAGAGCGAGGAGGGATGTGTAATAGGCCTACGCTTAGTGTTGGCGAAATTATAGAACTGTTTTGAGTCCACCGTGAACTGAACTGCAACGAGTCAAAAAATTTTTATAAAACCGCGCGTTAAGCACGGTAAAATTAGGTCAAAAATCGAGAAAGTACAACTGGAGATCCCAAACGTTTAAATTTAGAATGGAGGTTGAACTTTCATAAAGTTGCACTTTTATAAGGTTGGACTTTGACTTAGAATGGAGGTTGGACTTTGATGTTTTTGAGGCGAGTCAACACTTTATTAAACCAGTGAGTGTTGTTTGTGGTTGACGGATAGTATAACAGAACGCATTCTTTAAAAAAGGAATTCATGGTATTGTACAAAATATTCATGGCATCAACCATGTCAGTGCACATGTATAGACCGGACCAATTAAATTCAGATATAATATTTTTTAGCTGTCTGAAGTCCGTTCTGCGAAAGCAGTGGACCTTCTTAGCTGGCCGATGAGACATATTCTCCACAGCAATCCCAATATCGATAGTCACATCGAAAGTAGGATGATATGGATATCAGGTAGCGTCAAGGAATTATTATAATTATTTTAAAAGAAGAAATATACCTAGCAAAAGAAAATTAGAATTTGTTTACCTTTATTTTAATTTTTTCGATTTTAGATTTGACTCGCATGCATTGCATTGACATGTTTGAGCTGGGGAAAGCCGCGAAACAAATATCTGTTTCGTTGGTGGAATTGCTGTTACGGTTTTTGGCAATTCTGACTGGTTATCAGTTTTCCCGATTTCGGTTGGTAGCCCGGGCCTGGAACCCTGAGAATTTTTTGAACTGGGCTCTGTTGCGTCGGTAATTGTGAGGGGTCACTATGGATATAACAGGCAGTACGACCTCTCCCAAGGCACATTCGGATACCGAATATTTAATCGCCCCCGATCTTAATATCATTGGGGTTGAATATAATTAGATTAATGGTCAAGGGCGGTGCCGAAGTAGTCAGTGGTTGAGGACTCACAACTAATTGTAGGAATTCGCCCAAGCAAGCCAACGGCGGTTTAAAAGAAAAACACGGCCGTTCACTTTGAAAGAGAAAGTCGAATTGTCTTAAGTAATTATTAATTAATATGACCTCTAAACAAACCATATCTTTAAAGAAAAATATTATATTTTATGGTGTATGTTCATCCCGCATCCGCAATAAAAAAAATTTTATTATGACAATGGATCTCCTTTCTTCATTGACATGTCTGAAACTTAAAAAATTACTTTGTAAAATAAATTTGTATAAAATTATTATGTTCAACTTTCTTGTATATAGTTACAAAATTAAAAATTCAACTACAGCAAATTTAGTTTTGTTTCATTCTCTTGTTCGTATTATTTACCGTTTATATTTTAATATTTCCAATATTGATTTCAGAGAGCGAATTGCTAGCTTAAAATCATTTAATCGCTTTTCATCTTTTTCAAATATTGCTTTCCGAAGCAAAACATATTTATGTGTTTTAACAGAAGCGACGATAAGATCCGGCTAGTTATCATTTCAAAAGTTAGTTTCCGGAATAATACATGTTTATGAGTTCTAATAGAAGCTATAACGTAAAACGACTTTAAGGCCTCGACTCGAAATTTAAGCATAGAACAAGTAGTTAAAATGATATTCTATATGAACGAAAATTCAACGAACAATGAAATCAAACATATACAAAATCAAATAGAGAAAGAAGTCTTTATGGATTTTTCAAATATTGATAAAAGTAAAGAGAGTATGAAAATACTCCAGCTAAATATACAATGAATTCTGTTTCTCAGTCAATTTTAACGTTGCAATATTATCAAAATATTTTGACCTTAATATTTGTAAAAAGTGGTAGTGTTCTCCTGAGGATGGTGAAGCACCTATAGCCTGCAGGACAAATAGTAGACTTTAAAAGTACAATATCATTCACATTTCGACATTGTTTTGGCGGTATCAATGAAAAAGGATCATAATGTTATATATTCTGACCCTAAGGTAACTATAAATCATCAAAAAGGAAATATATGCCTTGATCAGATGCTTAAATCCTTTATAATTGATTAAAATAAAATGATCATATTCTATAGTTGGCATAAATTTATTAAATCATCGATATACACAAAACAAAAAACTTAAAATATTAAAAATTAGTCATCCTTGCTTACTTTTGGATGTGTTTGCATTTTTATGTTAGTTCGATTATAAACCATAATGAATTGATTGTAGAAAATCGATTGCCATTTTTTGTCCGGTTCTACGATACTGTATCTAACTGCCTGTCTAAACTTTCTCTCGCTATTGGGTATTAAAAATAAAAGTGAAAGAATAAAAACCAAAACAAATAATTATTCGCAAAAAAAACACACATATAATAACAATTCTCTTTTTCTTTTCTTTTTTTAACAATACTACAGTGCTACTTTAATTCCCTCTAATTCTGCTCCACCGAACTGTTTCTGTTTTTCCGTTTGGCATTTTAAAAATACTCGCACCACTGCCATTTGAAGAGGCAGAAGCATCTGTGGAGATTATATTACGCCTTTTTTATAATTCCATAATAATACTAAAAATCTGCCCCTAATTTCATTATCTGTCATATTCGTTTTTGTTGTATGCTGCTAACATTTTTTTCATGACATGATTTTTCTCACTAGATTTGAACTCATGAAATATTTATTGAAAAGCACATAAATTATCTTATTCTTCCTGTTTCAGATGTTTTAATGTAAAATGACCTTTGGCAGTAAGCTACTTCGCCCAAGACTCCTAAGGCAAAGATTCATAACCGTAGATTTTATACGATTCAGTAAAACCTTGGTCCTTATATAATATGTTGAAGACATTTATTTCGCTTTATAGATTATCAATACCATTTTTTAGATCGTATGATAAGATATGATTTTGAAGTCGTTAGCAAATTGCATAGCTTGTTTTTTTGTTATCATTTATTTGCTGTAATTGTTATATTATGTGCATACTATAAAAGTATAGGTGACTAACATAAACGATTTGGGGATTATGGGTTCGAACCCTGTCGCAGGCACAATAGTTCTTCTTCTATTTTACACATTTTGTTGTTGTTATTTTTATTATTATTGTAATATATTAACTATGTTATGTACTTAATATTTTAAGTTAATATGACATTATTTATGTAAATATTTCTATATATAAAATAAATAGAAATATAAACTACTCTAGATTAATAGGTAAAATCGCCGCTTGAATTTGCTACCGATTATATAATGTTTGTCAAGTTTTTTATTATTTATTTGCAAAACAACAAATTTTCTCTGCCATTTTTTTGCTTTAAAAACCATAATAAGCGACCTGTTCAATCGTAGATTTGTCTTTCTTGAGGTACGAAATACGTGCATAAGCACCTTAAATTTGTTCTCTTCGCATATTTTTCACACTGCACTCTAAATACCCTTAATGACAATTGTCCCTAGTTAAAATCATGTATGCAATAAATTATGTATCTTTATATACGTATATCAGGCCATTACTATCAAATACATTATATTTGAATAATTAATTTATAAAGGTAAGACAAAAAAGAGATTTTTAAAATGAGGGGCAAGCGTCTTCCAAAATTAGGGTACAACTTATAAAGTGCAGGGTATATTTCGGTAGTGTGCTGTAGAATACATGCAGGCAGATTTAAAATGCTTGAGAATACATGTGCACACAAACAGTCGTTGGCGGTTGCTGTATGCGTACAAGAGAGCGGCTGGCTCTAGAGTGCTCTCTCTCTCTCTTTCTGGCTATTGAACAAAATTTCAGGAGACACTGAGTCAGCTCTAGAGTCAGCACGAAAAAATCGTATGTAAAAAAATCGTAAGGCGATACTTATATTTATGTTTATTGTGTCATTGGTAAAAGGGTATTATAACTTAGTGCCAACCGAGAATATATGTAACTGACAGAAAGAGGCACCTCCGACCCTAAGCCCACTTCCGCCTTCGAAAACCATGAAAAACGTTTAACTAAGCTATAGTCGTGATTTTCGATTTAAAGTAAATGGATATGAATTAAATACATTTGTGCGGAAGTGCTCTAAAAATATGATTGAAATCGGATGATAACCATTGGAGTTACTCAGAAAAACAGTTTCTGTCCATGTGTATTTTAATTTCGCTGACAGTGCTTTGGGTGCAGTCGGTCTCACTCGACTGTAGCTTTTTTTTATTATTATTGCTTAATTGCGAAAAGTGAATGTTTGATTTTTGTTGGCTCTGTAAGTCCCTTATAGATGCATGCATGTGTATGTAATTGTTAACGCGTTTTTGGGACATTTATTGGAATAGAATTGCAAAAAACTAGAGTGTATGAAAGAGATAGCATTGTTCTAAAGATAGAAAGTAATAAAATTCACTCTATTAAATTATTTTGCATTCAGCAACTACTCAGAACTGAAATGAAATGGTTTAATTGAATAAAAAAGAGGTTTTTCTTTAGAATTTTTTTTTATGCATATTATTTGGTTTTCGTTTGCTTTTAACTTTTATTTTTAATACCCAAAAGCGAAAGACAGAAAATTTGGGCAGTCAGTTAGATACAGTATCGTAGAACATACTATATATGTGTATATATATATACTATATATACAACAATTTGAATTAAAACGTTTTTTTATTATTTATTTTTAGTTTGGTAGTACCTCCGTTGACGTTAATTACAGATTTAATTATATTTTGGCATGAAATAATATATTGCCTTTCAATATACTTACGTCTTAAAACTATATTTATCAATAGCTCCCTTAAGCTCAATCATAGTTTAAGGCATTCGTTTTTTTATTTTTACGTTCTTAAGTGCCCAGGCATGTTATATTGGGTTGGCAAACTGTTAAAATTACTGTTAGAAAATTAGTCAATTACTCAACAGCATGCAACACAGACATCTTCTCAGCGCATCAGGTCCGAACCTCCGGCCGAAATTTGTAATACAAATGTATTGCCAAAAATACTTACTCCACAGTGAAACAGATATTTGTTTCGGGGCTTGCCCCTGATAAACATCTGACATCTTATCTAGAGATATCTTGACTAGAAACGGACAGACGGACGTACAGAGGGACAGACGGTCATGATTATGATATATACTTTACAGGATCAGAAGATAAACTTGACTCAACTATTTCTTTGACCTGCGTAATGCCATTAGCGAAACGTTTTCTGCACTCCCATTCACAAACACATTTTAGAAGTTGCAGTCCAAATCCAACCGCCGCGGACACCTGCATCTCTTTGTTTCGCTCATGCTCACACTCACTACCTTAAAAAATGCTGATCAAAGTTTGATTTGCAGACAAGCTATACGCGTTGGATAGCTTGAATATTGATGTCCATTAATTTGCTTATGGAAGAACATCACACACATGATTCGGTTCGCAATTTATCCATGTGAAGCAAATAACAGAAACTGGTTCTGTACTGATTCCACAAGATCCTGATAGTTAATATATTGTGGTGTTAATACGCAAGGGCAATATTTCAGAATGTTCATAAAGAGTCATGTAATGTTGTTTATGGTGTAGGGGGCATGAAAAACCTTGGACGAACGCTTGATAAATGCTAAAGCTCCTTTTGCTTCACTGAAAATTATGTGATGTGACGTGATCGGAAAAATTTAGGTTGCAGGTAAATAAAATGTCTGTCTGTTGAAAACTTTATACATTTAAGAGCACACTGCTCTAAGAAATAATTACCGAGCAAAAGATTTTTCTGATTATAGGACATAGATCTGCATTTAGAGTAGATTAAATAGGGCAACTTCAGAATGCGATAGAGGCAAGCACATTTTTACATTGTCTGCGTACATAAGAATGTGGTCAAGGTAATGGAGTACTAATTTAGTGCATACAATCCAAGTAAGTCGCGGCCACAAATATGAAATCTTAAATATTTTCGATTTCAATCAGCTGATCTGGTGGCATGATTGTAAAATTTTGACAAAAGGTGTAGCCAGATTCTGGAGAAAGCATCCACGTATCTTGCATGATTGTACGCACATGATTAAAATAGTAAAAAAAAACATGAATGCTTTTGTTCAAAATGAATTCCAGAGATATATGTAAATGACAACCCTTAAATTGGTACTATTTTTAGAATAGAGGCGGCGGAGCAGCGACCTCCAAATAATTTTTAATAAGTTCAGTATTTTATCATTAATTGAATCAACTATGTAATAATGTAAAAACTGGAAAAGCCCCGATAGTATTGAGTTCGATAAACGTAACTAAAAACAAGAAAGCAAACTAGCTTCGGGATTTGATTTAATCTCTATTATGACAGGTATAAGACAAAGTCGACCGATTTCCACTAAATGAAAAGTATTGGAGGTGTATTAAACAATTTTATAGAAAAACACAGAGGATAAAGCAACTTTCCTTATTTGTCACAGCTATATTATATATTCGAAATTAATTCAGACTTACCTATTAATTTTCCGATTATTTCTATGGCAGCTGTATGATAAAGAAGTTAAATTTTTATAATATATAAACCATAATTCTGAAAGCTTAAAAAATACCGTATCTCAGAGCAGGTGCAAGTCTATTTTTATACATCTAAATAAAGTATTGAAAAAAATATATTGGATTTTTCGGGACCTAACTCACGCCAATCTTGAAAAAAAACATGTACCTGGTACTCACATTATATTACATATTAGGCGGCGATTGTCGGCGATAGGTTTGCAGAAAACAAGTGTGTGTGAATGGGATAGCATATCCGTATTACATTGTCCTAGCTCTATCCAAAAGTTTTCATTCGTTGAGAGCGATCGAACGATGGTTGGTGCGCTTTTATGAAATGAATCAATTGAATAAAAAGGAGAAAACTAAATAAGCAAGATAAATAAAAATGTAAAAGACATTTTTTTGTATTTTACCAGGATTGATCTCGGATCTATCTTGCATAGGACCATACCCAACATTACATTGTGAGCGGCGATTGTCATACTACTTATGTTTTGACCACCTGTCAATAAAATTGAGCCAAAACTGCAGAAAAGAAAGAGCGTGAGCAAGAAAAGGCGTATAATAACTAACATCACATTGTGCAGTTTGTTTGCTTTGCCCAACTCTCTCTGAACTGAAGTGAATTGTATAAATTGAATAAAAAGGAGAAAAACTAAATAAGCTAATGAAATAAAAATGAAAAAAAAATCACCGGATTTTGCGGGACTTGAATACAGGTCGGTCTTGCAAAAATAACAAGTACCTGTCACAAGGTACAGACCTCTAGGCCATATCCTAGTTCCTTATTTGTCACAGGATAGCGATTGTTCACTATTTGGAAAAGTGTGTGTAAAAGAGACAGCAGATCGCGAAACATTGTTGACTGCGATCGGCCGAGTGTTGGTGCGTCGAGCTTTCGGATACTTAAACTTATAAATCATTTTACAACGTTATTTTCATTGCCAATATTAATTAATTCTCTCATATTATCTATATACATAAAAGCGTAAGACTCTTTTTAAGTATAGATCCCTCTGTCTATACCGTTGGCTCTGTCGACTTGAATTTTTTACCTAGTACCCATAGGGTACAAGGGTATTATAACTTAGTGCCAACCGAGAATGTATGTATCAGGTAAAAGGAGGCTTCTCAGACTCCATAAAGTATATATTTTCTTGATCAGCGTCAACAGTCGATTCGATTAAGCCATGTCACTATTTTTTCTTCTTCTATTTTTCATATTGTTGTTATCCTTATTTTTATTATTTTTTTCTTTAAAATAATTAAATGAAAAGGAGAAAACTGATTAAAGTAGTGAAAAATCATGAAGAAGTTTTTTTTTGGATTTTGCTAATTTTGAACACACGCCGATCTTGCCAAAACAACATAAACCTGGCATCAGACCTTTAGGCCATACCCTATCTTACGTAGTAGGCGGCGATTGTCAAAATATATATCTTCAACATTTTCGACTACAAAAATGAGTTTTTTATTGCAATACAGGGGAACAAGAATGTGTGAATCGAATTTAAAAAAAACGCTCACACAAGCCTGTTAGCAATATGTTACTTCGCGCCAAACGATCTCATTATTTCTTCATAAAATGTATCAACTGAATAAAAATGATAAAAATAAACAAGTAAAATAAAAATGTAAATAATAGAAAATTTTTTTGACTTCGCCGGGATAGGTCACGGATCTATCTTGCAAAAACGAAGCGCACCGGGCAGTTAAATCCCTGGACCATGACCAACTTTACATATTAGGCGGCGATTGTCTTACTACAAGTATATGTTTCGAAAGAGCGTCCGGAAAAAATAAAAATAAATACATTTTTTGCATTACCCAGCTTCCTCAGAAATGAAATGATATGTATTAATATAATAAAAATTAATATTCATATAAAAAGATTGAATAAGTAACGTGATCCTGGCACTCAAACCTCTAGGCCATACCCTATGTTCTATAAGAGTTGGCCAATATCACAGTAAATAGCTTCAAAATTGTTGGCAATTAAAATGCTATATATTATTGGAATAGAGTTACAGGAAACAAGTCTGTATGAAAGGGAGAGCAGATCGCATTGCATTGTTTTAGGCCGCGTCAAAAAATTTAATTCGTTGACCGATCGAGTGTTTTTCAATTACTTAAGTATAGCATACGATAGTTTTAAGTCGCCATATTGTTTCTGCGGGAAATTAATGTTTAATTTCTCCGTGTCGCAGTCGGTCACACTCGACTGTAGCTTTCCTACTTGTTTTATTGGTCTGATATACATTATAAAATATATTATTTTTCCCATAAGACATGATTTGTTTATAGGACATATTAAATAATAATTATGTCAGATAATATTTGCCTATTAAGGTGGTGTATCATAAATGAAATCTTTGTTTTACATGTTATAATTGTTACTGTCTTATTGAGAGTAATTATATAGGAATAGAAAGATATACATTAATAAGAAAAAGCGACCATTCGTGGCGGAAGACAAAATCTGATTCAACTAAGGGACTATTAATATACAACATAATGCAGTTGCTCGCAGACAACTATCGGAATGGTTAACAGACGGTGTTGCCATATTAATCTTTATTTCCAACACTCCTTCTCAACGCTGTTTGTCATTTTTATTCAATTTTGTATAGCAAACCCTTTGTCCAGTTAAGCATACTGCAACATGTTTCGTGCCATCTCAACAAGCGTCCTATTAGCTCGTTCAGCTATTATGTTCTGTTGCGGTGTATACGGTACAGTGAGCTCTTTTTTATGCAATCGCTCTCCAAGAACTTCAAAAGCTCCCCGCTTAAGTATTCCCGTCCGTTGTTGCTGCGAAGAGATTTTATCTTTTCTTCTGTTTGCTTTTCCACAAAGGTCTTAAAATCCTTAAACTTGTCGAAACTTCATTTCGCGTCTTCAGAAAACAAACATGCATATATCGCGACATATCGTCTATAAATGTATCGAAATATCTAAGTCCTCCGTTTGACGTTTTATTCATAGGTCCGCAAATGTCTGTGTGTAAATTATCTTTTGATGTATTTGTATGTTGAAATAAATTCCGCGCTGCGGTCTTATTTTGAGTATCGGTGATAGCCGAAGTTATGGGTAATTAAAATGTTCACGACGATGGCCGGAGTTTATGAATTATCACTTGATGTATTTGTATGTTGAAATAAATCCCGCGCTGCGGTCTTATTTGGAGTATCGGTGATAGCCGTAGTTATGGGTAATTAAAATGTTCACGACGATGGCCGGAGTTTATGGAAATAAGAAGACTTTATCGGCGACGGCCGGATTTGATCGTTCTATGAGCGATGTGCTCTTTATTGTATCCAAAATAAAACTGATTGACAAATGTATTTAAATTGACCAAGAAAACTTAATGCTAACAAAGGCGACTCACGGCCACGCAAATCTGCTGTGTTTGCCGACTGTGCACGAGTATCCGGCCAAAATGGTGCATCAGCATCTTGGTCGTACTTAGCTTACTAAATATTTCCCACGGCTCTAGCTC